>MJHO01000147.1:0-17982 GCA_002076135.1 Xerophyta viscosa
AAATGTCACATGGCTTTTTAAGAATACAAGTAAATATCACATGGTACACCAAAAATACGGTTTTTTTCACCTTGTTATATATATATATATATATATTATGGGGCAATTGCATTTTATGCCCCACATAATTAAAAATTCCTTTTTTATGCTTCCTTAATTCGAAAATATATTTTAATGCCCCCGATCCAATAAAAAGGATGAAACTACCATTGTAAATTTTTTTAAAGACGAGGGCCGTTAATTTTATTGGTGCAGTTTTTTTATTTCTCATAGTCAATGTGATATAAAAATATAATTTTAAATTAAGGGAGCTAATTATAAATTTGAGTTATCGTGGGTATTATATAGAACTTTTAGAGAAGCCAGTTCTTGAGCTTCATGAATTGGGAGAAAATGAGGTTGTTCGTCTCAATAAATTTTTTTTATCTTTGTGGATATTGCTTTCGTTATTAGAACAACATGAATTGATTAGAAAGAAATTTCTTGGATGATCAGGATCATTTACCGATCATAGTGAGATATTATTTTCTTTTTCAACCATTTCCTTTTTCAATTTTCTCTATTAATAATTCTGTATATTTTCTAATTTAAGGATGCTACATCCACAAGATAATTTTATGCTTCTAACTGAAGAAGCAAGATGAAAGGTGAATGTAAAAGGGTTCTGATCGGACTTACAAATTGTCAACTTTAAATAATTAAAAAAATTTGATAAATCTAAAAAGGCTTTGATGATGTTTAGTACTTATTTATTAGTCGTGATTATCGCATTTAGATTAGGATATTATAATTTTTCAGAAAATACATTTTGGTTCGTCTGTTTAGTTAATTAGATTTTGAATGTTTCAGCTCATGTTTAGCACTGATTTAAAATTCGTATATAATAATATAAATAAAAGAAAGTAATCCACGTTTTAAAATATGGCACTTTTGGAGTTCTTAATTTTGTGTCACATGTCAAGCTTTTAATTTTTGTTATTTAAAATTATATATTTTATATTCTGTAACTATTTTTTTTAAATAAAAAATATTAATTATTGTGCAGGTCTCTTCATAGGCTCTACTTAGAACTAGATAAAGTTAAAAAAAAAAAACATATTTAAACTTTAATAAAGTATTAAAACTTAGATAAAACTTTAAAAAGACAAATCTAACAAAATTGAAAAATAGGAAAATAATTCTATTTACAAATTGTAGCCATTGTTTTCATATTATCAATTTCTCCGCTAACATACATTTAGAACAAAAACTGTACAAATTTTTGTATAAAGTTTATTAGTTATATAGAAGCAATATGCTAACTAATATTACAGTAACAAACTATATATTATATCTAATTACATAAGTACTTAAAGCATAGTTCTTGACTGTTTCAATAGACTAATTTTAAGGAAGGGCACCAAAAAGGGAAGGTGTTTGATATAAAAGGGCTTATTTATTACAATAAAAGGAATAGGGATTTAAGGGAAGTATTGCTAATGCTCTTATAAAAATACCCAGCAAAGCACTTACATTTCATAAATCACAATCTTTTAGGCGATAAAATGTCTCGTAGGATACCCGGCGGCGTACATGATTCGTAAGCATCATTATATTACAGTAACCTGAAAAGGAGTCAGGGGTGGTCTGGCAACTGGTTGTTTCTTGTGAGCTATGCTGAAGGAAGTGTTGACTTGGATGCTTATGATCCAGATGCCAATAGATGGCACCCTCTGTGCAGTACGCCTCCTACCACCTTAGGCGTCCATACTTTGGAAAGATATTCATGCGTGGTTGCTTGCAAAAGACTTCTATTTTTTTTTTTTTTATTTTTTTTTTTGTTATCCGTGGATGCTTTGCGTATCGAGATGATAGCAATCAAGAACTAATAAGACAACCAAACCATGTTATGTGTTTCGATCCTTACAATAAGCAATGGAGCATGGGATCTTACATGGGAACTGGAAGGTTATGTCATGCATGTGCCGCTATAGGTGGCAAGTTGTATGTCGCCGGTGGATACGAGTTTAAAACCGAACAGATCCTCAACTCGGCTGAAGTTTACGATCCAATTATGGATAGGTATATCGTTTTTCTTTCTTTCTTTTTTTTTTCAATGAGAAATACCTAATTGTTACCCCTTTTGTATTAACTGTTAGACATTTTTGACAAGTACTTAGAATAGAAAAAGCTTAATTACTTTTTTAGTATAAGGCTTTAAATCATTACAAAATTGATCATCCTTCTTAATTTTATGGTTTATATATTACACTTTTTCTGCTTTTATTAATAGAAACGTATCCCTAAAATGATAATGTAAATTATAATATTTCATACACTTAGGGATCACTTTTTCGCTCAAGTGCCTTATTATCCAATTAACCTGTATATATTTCCTCTTTGAACGATACAGATTAACTTGTGATTGACGTTCATATTCATGATTTATTTATTTATTTATTTCGGTAAATCATATTAATGAATATTGCATGCATGCAGTTGGGAGTATTTGCCAGAAATGCCTTGTTACCTTAGATCTGTAACTGGTAAAGCCATCGGCGGGGAGTTTCATGTTACTGGTTACGGTGATGACTTTGTGTGTTTGATTTACAATCCTGTGAGCTGCAAATGGCGTTGGGAGGACTATGTTTCACACATTCGCTGTTCATTACTAGTGAAGCGGCCAATACAATCGAAATTAATAATGAGGTGTTCCACATCGAAGCATGGCTCCGTTAATGTTATTGATATAGGATACTAAGACATGCGGAACAAATCGGTGTGCTTCCTCCCGTGGTTGAAAGAAATGAACTTCAGGTTTACGGCTTGTTTGCTATTCGGGAGATTTTGTACGTGATCGTCGGCCCGAATCTTTACAGCTCCCTGTCTGGAGATTTAAGAACAAATATATCGGTTTTGTTTTGTGATACGAGAAATTTACCATTGGAATGGCAGGATGGTAGGGGCTTCCGTTGTAGATGTGCATTAACTGAAATATTGGGTATTGAAGAATGATTCATCTGCCGGTGACTTGAACTTTAGCATAGATTAGATTTATGCAAATTATTCCAATTATTTTTTAAGCTTTTAGTTAACAATTGTTTTCAAAGACTGAAATAATTCAATTATGGTTCCAATTATTATAATAGCTTTCATATTTCTTTTTTTTATCTGTTTCTATAGCTTCCAGCTTTGATGTTTTTTAGTTTTTTATTTTTTAGTTTTTTATTTTTTTTTTCATTTGAAAGACTATTTTGTTACCAAATTTCTGCAGTCTGTAAACTATTAGAATATTGCTTTATAATGCTTATAATTAAAACAAAATTACAAGAATTCACGTTTCTCAAAATATGAAAAACTTCTAAAACCTTTTGAGCATGAAAAGATCGGGAATTATGTGACATCATTCACATCAGTCTATTTTTTTGTAATAAATACTTTGAAAAAAAATCCAATTTTATTTTTTTTATCTACTTAATATGGAATTCCTTACTAAACAATTTAATTATAAAAAATTGACAAATGTGGGCAATATATTATCTGTAATGATTTTTTTTATGGTCAAAATAATTATGATGAATATAATTTCTCATAAGCAATTGCTCGTTTTAAATCAAAGATTGGTGAAACATCACCGTAAAGGGTCAACACACTATTTTTGGAACTATTTTTGGAACTAAAGACTTTTATTCAAATCAAAATTCCTCAAATATATGTTCTTATTTAGTTTATCGAATTGATCTTCGGTCACTCCCGACATTGTTTTACAAGTAGTTAGAACCAAACAGTAACAAAGAGAACCATGAAAGCTGTTTGAGGAAGAAGTCCAGCAGCCAAAAAATGTCGGTCACTCCTGACATTTTATTTTTAATATAAGAAAATTAATTTATAACAATAAATATTATATAATATATAATATAATTATTTTATAATATTTATTATATTTATTTAGATTATTATTTTATATGGATTATTAATTTTATTGAAGTATTTATTTGTATATTAGACCGTTTCATATTTTTTCAAATAAATTACATGACTTATATAAATTCCTTATCAATTAATACAAATGTCACATGGCTTTTTTTAAGAATACAAGTAAATATCACATAGTACACTAAAAATTATTTAAAATACCACGTGGCATAACGGTATATATATATATATTTTGGGGCATTTGTATTTATGCCTCTCATAATTCAAAATTCTATTTTTATGCCACTTTAAGTCGAAAAGATATTTTTAAGCCCACGAGCCAATAAAAAGGATGAAACTACCATTGTAAATTTTTTTAAAGACGAGGGCATTAATTTTACTAGTGCAGTTTGTTATTTCACATAGTAAATGGGGTATAAAATATATTTTAAATTAAGGGAGCATATTATAAATTTGAGTTATCCTGGGTATAAAAATGTAAATAACCCTTATGTTATTATATAGAACTTTTAGAGAAGCCCGGTCTTGAGCTTCATGAATTGGGACCCAAAAAAAAAAATTATCTTTATGGGTATTTTGGTAATTGGAGTGTTAAAATTGAATTTAGTCGAAATTGCGCTGGACCACCGTCGGCCGCCCGCCGCGCCGCCCCTCCCTCCGGCGGCGGTCCAGCATTATTTCAAACTAAATTTAATTTTAATATTTAAATTTACCAAAATACCCATACTAATATTAAAAAATAATTAAAAATATTTAAAAAAAATCTTAATTGGTGCCACATCAGCGAGATTAGTGACGTGTCAGCCTAATTAATCGAATAAGGGCATCGCATTCCAAAATTTGTAATAGAAGGGTATGAAAGGTCTTAAAATGAAGTTTGAAGGGTATGAATGCCTAAAAGTCGATAGTGGAGAGATATTTACTAAATTTTGGCCACATATATATATATATAGATTATCAATTATATAAACGGTTCTTTATGTAATAGTCCTGATCAACTGTAGGAGTCGATGCAATTGCCGTTACTTCGTTATTTTGAGTTTTAATCTATATTTTCATTATGGTATCAGGACTCTGCTACCATATTAAAAATACAAATATAGTAATTTTTATGGTATTATATTACTTTTAAATACTCAAAAAATAATTCAATAATACATCATATCATAATACATATCTTCTACTAATATAATATTTAATAATAGATATTATCTCAAGTACCTTATTATCCATTTAATCTAGCTCAAATAAAAATATTTCATGAACCTATATATATTTCCTCTTTGAACAATATAGATTGACTTATTATTTGACGTCCATATTCATGAATATGCATGCATGCAGTTGGGAGTATTTGCCAGAAATGCCTTGTTACCTTAGATCTGTAACTGGTCTAGCCATCGGCGGGGTGTTTCATGTTATTGGTTACGGCGATGACTTTGTGTATTTGATTTACAATCCTTTGAGCTGCAAATGGCGTCGGGAGGACTATGTTTCACACATTCGCTGTCATTACGTGAACGTAGGCAATACCATCGAAATTAATAATGAGGTCTTCCACATCGAAGATGGCTCCGTTAGTGTTCATAATAAGGATGCTAAGACATGGGAACAAATCGGTGTGCTTCCTCCCGTGGTTGAAAGAAATGAACTTCAAGTTTACGGCTTGTTTGCTATTCGGGAGATTTTGTATGTGATCGCTAGCCCGATTATTTACGGCTTCCTATCTGGAGATTTGAGAAAATATGTAACCGTTTTGTTTTCCTATATGACAAAGTTATCGTTGAAATGGTAGGATGGAAGGGTCTTCCGTTGTAGACGTACATTAACAGTAGTATTGGGTATAGAAGAATGATTCATCCGCTAGTGACTTGAGCTTTAACAGATATTAGATTTATGCAAATTACTCCTTAATTTTTAGTTTTTAATTAACTTTTTAAAACTTAAAAAATATGATTAAGTTTCAATTATTATAATAGTGTTTATATTTTTTTATTTATTTATTTATATAGCTTCACCTTTGATGCATTTTATTTTTTCCATTTTTTTATTTTCCATTTTTGCATTTTCTATGTTGCTATTATGGTATCAGAGGTTTGATACCATATTAAGAATATTAATTAGAGTAATTCTTTTAGTATTACATTACACTTGAATGCTCAAGAAAAACGTTTATCGAACACTTATTACATCTCATGGTAAGAATATCAGGTCTTCGTGAAAACCTTTTAATATCTCATATTAGTAATTGTGTTTTTTTTCGAACCATTCATCAAATATTTGATTATTAGCTATGTGTCCCAATATAGACGCCGGCATGTTTGCTGAATTAGATTTTTTGGTAGGAATTACTACGCTTGAGAGAGGAATTTTTTCAATCTCTTGGCTACATTGAATAGGTATCATTTGCTTTTTAATTCATTGTATTTGGTAGCTTGACGAAGCGTTGAGAAATGTTATTATTCAAAATTATTTTGACTTTAAAAATATCAGCGCCTTTATGACATCGTCCACATCAATTCTTTTTTTTTTTTGTAATTAAATACTGGAAAGGACCAATTTTATCTTTTCTTATTTCGTTAAAAGAAGTTTGATGAATAGTATTTTCTCATAATCATTTGTTTGTTCGATTCAAAGCTCGGTGAAACATCACTGTAAAAGGATCAGCACACTAATTTTTTGCAACTAGAGATATACTCAAACCAAAATTCTTTGGATGTATCTTCTTTTTTGATCAAAATGGATTATATCTGTTTATTTAAACAAGAAACCAATGTTATCATTATGAAGATAGTTTATTGAGTTCCCGCTGGGGCAAAATTAATGTCTACGCAGATTTTTTTGATTTTTCAGCAAGTGTCCTCAACATATGCTTTTGTATAGGCTCAAACATGTAATCTTGCGGTTAGAAAGCATCGGCACGGGTACAGTGACGCAACATGACATAAATATTGAACACGGTAATTTTCAGAAAAATAGGATACGGATATAGTTTCGGACACTTCAATAAAAAAATGTAATATTTAAAAAATAATTTATATTAAGTATTTTTTGAACATATCAAAATATAATATTTAATAATACAATATATAATATTTCACATCCTTGATAAATTTAAATAATAAGAATCAAATTAATCAATAAAATAAAGAAAAAAATAATATTTAAATGTATCAATATATTATATTGCTTACGCTGTATATAGTATATCGCATCAATATATTAGATCGCGTCATCTTTAATCTCAAACCACTTGAACTTGATTATATAACTTTATGATGGCCAGAATAATCCAATTCGATAATATCTGTTCCCTACTGCATAATAGGGAACATCACCAACAACTTGATTTCAAACTTTAGAAGAAGAAAAGCTAGAAATTGATGCAATTACCATAATTCCACTATTTTGTGTTCACTTCTCAGCGCCGCGATCTTTCACACGAAGCCTACAACCATTTTCAACAAACTATTATATCTCACAACAAGAATATCAGGTCTCGTGAAAGCCTTCTAATATCTTCAGAAAATATTATAACCCACTATTCAGATCGTGCATAAAATGCTTGATTATGGCCATGGGCTCTGAGACATCTCACAACATCATTTAATCAGCTTCTACAACTTTCTCTATTGCTCTTCTAGAATCCCAGCATGGTGAATCGTTACAAACCTCAATATGTGGACCTCATAATGACCAGCGAGCTCGATGATAATTCCAAGAAATTACTCTATCTATCATTCTGCCACTCGCCGGAGTTTCTCCGCATCCACGCGAATGCATTCATCTTGAACGACCACGTTGAAGAAAACATCATCCTCTTCAGAATACACCTCCGTGGAAAATCCTGAAGCTGAATCTTTGACGGCCAACTAGATCGGCACAAGAATGAAGATTTTATCATTTTTAGCCTCGCCGATGTCGTCGATAAGTCGTTCATCTCCTAGTTACTCACACGCAAGCCTCAAGTCGAACTAGCAACTATATACTACAGAGGTTAGAGATAGATATATACAAGATTCAGATAGAGGAGTGGGCGAGGATGATGAAGATGTTCGTGGATGCAAGCGATTTGTGCTGCAGGCGCGGACATCGCAATCATCCTCGCCCACTCCTCTATTTGATTCTCGTCTGCATGTGCCTCTAACTTCTGCAGCATATCGAGCATGGTTGCTAATTCCTCTTATGACCTGCGTGCGAGTAACTTGGAGATGAGTGACTTGCCGACTTCAGTGGTGAGGCTAAAAACGAAACAATCTTCATTCTTGTGCTGATCTAGTTGGTCGTCCAGGATCCAGCTGCAGGATTTGCCGCGGAGCTGTATTCGGAAGAGAATGACGTCTTGTCCAACATGGTCGTTCAGGATGAATGCATTGGCGCGGAGGCGAAGAAACTTCGGCGAGTAGCGGAGTGATAATGGAGTAACTTCTTGGTGTTTGTAGAAGCTGTTTCAATGGTGTTGTAAGGTATGAGGTACTATATATATAGACAGAAGATATGTGTTGTGAGGTAGAATGAGTATCTCATTAGATTCCACAAATCTCCTCAACAGAGGAAGTTGCACCAAAATGTAACCCTTTAAAAAGGGTAAATATCTTGTGATTTTATGACTAAAATCTTTCTGTCATAATATCTTCTCTGTCTCTTACTTTTTGCTATCTTCGATACGATTTTGGAAGCAGATATTGAAAGAGAACTACATCAACGTACGGTACATGCTTTGTCTATTTTCTGTTCCTCCTATCAGCAAAGATCTGGTAAGCTAGTTCCTACTGAAGAGTACGGAACCAAGGATGGTTCTGAACCAAGGAAGTACGGACACGGATACGAATACGGGAACACGACACGACACGCGACATGGCAATTTTCAGAAAAGTAGGATACGGATATGACTTGAACACGTTAAAGAATAAAAAATAAAAAATAAAAGATAACTTACATTAACTATTTAAACATATGAAAATATAATAATATACATAATATAATATTTTACATCTTGAGATAAATTTAAACAATAAGAGCCTAACTATATCTTTTGTTACATTATAATATACACCAACCGGTTCTTATCTCCTTCACATATAAAATAAAAAAAATTGTGCCGATTTTCACCATAATCACTGTCATTCCTTCTCTAACAGCCTTGCGGAAGCCTTGAATTTGTACTGAATCCCGCCGATGATAGTAGGAAAGGTCCTAAATAAGATAATAAATATGGTGCCCTATAGCAGTGTTCTTGAAAAATAACGCTATATTGTTGGGTACGTTTTAAATTTCCTCGCTGACCCAAATTGTATCTTGCATGTCCCTGAATCAAGTTGAAAGAATATCTTTTTAGAAATTTTATTGAGGCCTGTGGTGATATCTGAGAGCTATCTAAAGGTCAAAACTTGGAAATTGAAGAAGATTAACCTGTGAGAATGTTATCGTTGAATTATGCTAATAAAGTTTGCATGACAGAATTGAGATACATCAAAACCGTGAGCATTGGAATTTAGACTTTCTGAAGTAGGAATTTACTAGCTTTGAGGAAGAGAATTTCGTCATGTTCTTCCCGATGTCGAATATTTGTGGAATTTGGCATTCTATTTGTTAGCTTGAATAAGTATTGAGAAATGATTGCCGATTTTACTTTAATTATAAATATGTGGTGATGTGTACAATGCCATATTAGCCATATTTTTTCAAGTCAAAATAACACTGTAAAATAGTTTTTTGTCATAAGCATTTGTTTATTCCATTCAAGCTTGGTGAAACATCATTGTAAAGGATTAACACGCAATTTTTGCAGCTAAAAACTCCGATTCAAATAAAAATTCTTTGGATACATCTTCTCATTTGAACCAAGAAATCTTGTTATCTTATTGAAGATAGTTTATGAGATAATTCAGGGGCCATTTCGGTTTCCCTTCCTGGGTTTTCATGTTGTTATAGCAAGGGCATTCCTCCTTGTTACCGTAAGTGCCCGAGGGCACGCACAGGCATCGTTCGCAGCAGTGGCCGCAGAAGAACATGCAGTCGTTGCGGTGCGACGTCTTAGAGCATCTGAACGAGCACTTCTCCGGGCACTCTGTAAAAAGGAGAAATAATGAATTTTAAATTGATTTCAGGTTATTATGCAAACTATTTCTGTTGTTCAATTAAAAAAAAAAGAATTAAGGAGGTAAGTCTTCTTACGTTCCTTGGGCACAGAACCTTCACCACCGGCCTGAAATTGAAATGAAAATTTTAGGTGGATATGTTGTATCGAAATTGTGTAAATATACAAAAATTCCAGAAAATGAAAATTACATTACGAAGGAGATAACAACTCTTCATTTGAAGTGTCAACAAGTGTAGGAAGTCGAAAAATTAGCTTCAACAAGATGAAGTTGTAAATTATTGTTCGTTTGGATCTAAGCGCCCAATCTCATCCAGATTTCATAAAGAACATATGCGAAATAAATATCGGCATAAGTTCTTTTTTTTTTTTTTTTTTTTTTTTTTTTGTGAGGTAACATGTAAAACATTTCCTTCTATAAACAACAGGATTATTTCAAGTGATTCTCCCAATATGATGCTGAGTATAAGCAAATACCCGTCGTAATTTTCAGAATTTTTTTTTTTAAATTCAAAAACTTTCTATTCACATTGCGATGGGTGGACTCAAAACTTCGTGGATAATGGTTCATGAGCCACCCAATTCACCGTTCGAGCTACAAGCGAGTAGTAGTGATCTTCAGCCGCTCTCCGCATACATTTCACAAGCAGTGAAAAGTAAAGAATCACTTAGACAAGGTCACTATGGAGGTGTAAAATGCGCATTTTCGAGCAATACTAAAATTAATTTCAGCAACTTACATAAGAGCACTCCACAAAGACTGCTAAAGCAAAGAGAACGATGAAAGCAGTTGCACGACGAGGACGAAGATCAGCGGCCAGCATTCTCTTCAAAGTTGTATATGTTTATATGGTCTACTTCAAAGTATTCTCAGCTACTATGGACGTAAATTCTCCATTATACGTACTTAAAGTAGAATTTTAGAGCTTAATATATTATTAAAATTGATTATTGGATTATATTTGGATATAAAAGATATCGGATAGAATAGGATTAGCTAGCATGATAAATAAGTTTGAGATGGGATTTGAAAGCTTATTATCTGGTTAATTATTTATTTTAATAGGAAATGAAAAGAAAAGCATGAGAGAGAAATCATTTCATAAAAAAATTAGCAGGCAAAAAGAATAATAATTGGTAATTATAAATAATGTTTACTTTGCTATATATCATTTATATAAATGGTTATATATATATATATATATATATAAATAAAAATTAATATTATATAATTTTTATAATATAATCTCTCTCTGTCACACACACACACATACACACACACACGTAGATAGATCATTTTTATATAAATTAATTAATATTTTTTTAACAAAATTGTATATATAATTTAATTTTAATTTTAGATATTTTATATTCTCCAAATTTATTATATATTATCCAAATTGTGTGTGTGTGTGTGTGAGAGAGAGAGAGAAGATGCTATCACCGCTTTATATTATATGCCATCTCAAATTATAATCAGATATATTTTTTAAGTTATGAAAAATTTAAAATACTTAATATTTTAACGTCATCATTATATAAAATTATTACTAATATTCATGCACCGTCAGATATAAAACTAGTAGTAATAATAATTGCTATAACAATAAAAATCAAAATTTAATTGGACCTATCGTTTGTGTGGATACTCTTATAATTTTTTAATTGGCACCCTCAATGAACCTTGATTAATTTAGCCGGTTTTCCATATAACGTACGTGGATTAATCAAATAATTGAGTCGCTAAATGAACCAATACATCTTTCCATCACAGTTGTTTCAACAGTTGAAAATTCCTTGGGTATCATCGTTTATTTGCGTTTTATATTCTTCACATAATTAAAATAACATCTATATGCCGCAGTTTAATTCAAAAGGATGCCCCTGCATTCTATAAAAGACAAAAACTTCATGTATTTTTTTTTTGAAAGATTGGTGGCCATTAACTTCGCGAGGGAAGTTTTTTTTTTTTTTTTTTTTTTTAATTTCACACAGTCAAAAGGGATTATAAAAAATATTATTTTAAATTAAAAGAACATATTTATTAATTTTAAATTATCGGATGCATAAAAATATAAATACCCCTCGTTATTATTATATAGAACTTTTAGAGAAGCCAGGTCTTGGGCTTCATGAATTGCGACAAAGTTACGTTGTTCATCACAATAATTTTATTATTATTATTATTATTATTATTTTAATCTTTGTGGATATTGCTTTCGTTATTAGAACAACATGAATTGGTTACAAAGAAAAGAAATTTCATGGATGATCAAGACCAATATTATTTACCGATCATAGTGAGATATTATTTCTTGCTCCTACTTCAACAATTTTCTATTTCTATTTTATGTATTAATAATTTCGTATATTTTCTAATTTAGGGATGCTAGATAATATTATAGTAAGAAACTATATATTACATCTAATTACATAAGTATGTAAAGCGTAGTCTACTCACTTTATTGCTATGATATTCGTATATGCAAGTGAAGATAGTGTTATTCCTTTTTTTTCATCCGCATACAAAATAAACCCACCATCAATAGATATGAAAGGAAGGGCACCAAAAAGGGAAGGTGTCTGATATAAAAGGGCTTATTTATTACAATAAAAGGAATAGGGATTTATAAAAATGGTAAAATGTTGTTTTCTGTATATATAAAAATGCTAAAATGGTGATATTACTGCTAATGCTCTTATAAAAATGACCCAGCAAAGCACTTATATTTCATAAAACACAATCTTTCGGGTGATAAAATGTCTCGTAGGATTCACGCCGTACATGATTCGTAAGCATCATTTTATTCATCCCGTGGTTATCTTCATCTTGTTTCTACATGGAATGAATAACTTTGAAAGACCAAGCATGCTTTGTATTTTTTTCCGTTTAGTTTGATATGCTGCTAATCTTTCTTGGTATTATATTCGTGCAGGCAAAGTATAATTCCAGGGCTACCGGATGAGATTGCATTGACGTGCTTGGCAAAGATATCTCATGGATACCACGGCATTTTAGAATGCGTATCTAAGAGATGGAGAGATACGATTAGATCTTCATATTACAGTAGTCTAAAAAGCAGTCAGGGGTGGTCTGGAAACTGGTTGTTTGCTATGAGCTGTGCTAAGGAAAGCATTTACTTGGATGCTTATGATCCAGATGCCAATAGATGGCACACTCTGTGCAGTACGCCTCCTACCGCCTTAGGCTTTGATAGTTTCAAAAGATATTCATGTGTGGTTGCTTGCAAAAAACTTCTAGTTATCCGTGGATACTTTTCTGATCAAAAACCAAACCATGTTATGTGTTTCGATCCTTACAAGAAGCAATGGAGCATGGGATCCTGCATGGGAACTGGAAGGTTTTGTCATGCATGTGCCAGTGTTGGTGGCAAGGTGTATGTCGCCGGTGGGTACGAGTTTAAAACCGAACAGATCCTCAACTCGGCTGAAGTGTACGATCCAATTTTGGATAGGTATATCGTTTTTCTTTCTTTCTTTTTTTTTTCAATGAGAAATACCTAATTGTTAGCCCCATTTTGTACTAACTGTTAGACATTTTTGACAAGTACCTAGAATAGAAAAAGCTTAATTACTTTTTTAGTATAAGGCTTTAAATCATTACAAAATTGATCATCCTTCTTAATTTCATGATTTATATATTATACTTTTTCCGCTTGTATTAATAGAAACGTATCGCTAAAATGATAATGTAGATTATAATATTTCATACACTTAGGAATCACTCTTTGGCTCAAGTGTCTTATTATTCAATTAACATGTATATATTTTCTTTTTGAACGATACAGATTGACTTGTGATTGACGTCCATATTCATGAATTATTTATTTATTTATTTATTTTTAGTGAATCATATTCATGAATATTGCATGCATGCAGTTGGGAGTATTTGCCAGAAATGCCTTGTTACCTTAGAACAGGAACTGGTCTAGCCATCGGCGGGGAGTTTCATGTTTTTGGTTACGGCGAGGACTTTGTGTATTTGATTTACGATCCTGTGAGTTGCAAATGGCGTCAAGAGGAATGTGTTTCACATTTTCGCCGTCATAACGTGAACATATACAATACCATCGAAATTAATAATGAGGTCTTCCACATCGAAAATGACTCCGTTAGTGTTCTTGACAAGGAAACTAAGAGATGGAAACGAATCGGTGCGCTTCCTCCAGTGGTTGAAAGATATGACTATCTAGTTTACGGCTTGTTTGCAATTCGGGAGATTTTGTATGTGATCGCCGGCCCGATTCTTGACGGCTCCCTATCTGGAGATTTGAGAACAAACCTATTGGTTTTGTTTTGCGATACGAGAAATTTACCGTTGGAATGGCAGGATGGTAAATGCTTCCCTTGTAGACCTAATTTAACTGTAATATTGGGTATTGAAGAATGATTCATTGCTGGTGACTTGAACTTTAGCAGATATTAGATTTATGCAAATTATTCCAATTGTTTTTTAAGATGTTAGGTAACAATTGTTCTCAAGATTGAAATAATTTGATTAGGGTTTCAATTTTTATCTATTTATATAGTTTCTACCTTTGATGTATTTTTATTTTTTTTTTTTATTTTTGCATTTCATGGAAAACTACTATATTGTAACCTAATTGCTGCAGGCAGTATAAACTACTAGAATGCTTTATAACGCTTATAGTTAAAAAAAAATGACAAGAATTCAAATTACGTTTCTTGAAAAATGAAAAATTTCTAAAAACTTTTGAGCCTGCAAAAATCAGAGTTGTATGATATCATCTACGACAGTCTATTTTTTATAATTAATACTTTTAAAAAAGCCAATATCTATTATCTACTAAATATGGAATGGTCCTTAATAAAGTATCTAATTATAAAAAAATGGACAATGTGGACAATATAATATCAGTAAAGATTTTTTTTTTTTATGGTTAAAATAATTATGTAGAATATAATTTCTCATGAGCATTTGCTCATTCCACCAATCATAAATCGGTCAAACATCACCGTAATTTAGTTTAAATCAAATTTAAACTATTTTTTGGAGCTAAAGTACTTTTTTTTCAAAACAAAATTCCTCGGATATATATATTCTAATTTAATCGACGTGATCATCGGTCACTCCCGACAGTCTTTTACAAGTTGTTAGAAGGAAGTCCAGCAGTCATCATTCTCTTCTTCCTCGTTTTCTAGACTAGGAATTCTTTTTTATTTATTTATTTTTTTTTTTTTAACACAAACCCATTAGATCGGGCGGAAGGTAAAGACTAGCATTAGCTATTTATGATGGGATTTAGCTAATTATCTCTTTATTTAGGAAAATATGATAGCACAATAACCTATTTCACTTTGGAGAGAAAAGAAAATGTGTAGAGAAATTTCATTCGGTAAAAAAAAAAAAAAAGTATAATAATTGGTAATAAGAAAAATATAATTAGATCATGAACGGTCCACGACTCACCTTACGGATCTTATCGTTAGGTCAAGCTAATAATAGCCGTATATATATATATATATATATATATATTATATTATAATATTATATACTATTATATATATATATATATATATATATATATATATTATATATATATAATAATATATATATATATATTTTTAGGCATATGACCGAATCTGAGCCGATAGTATGAAATACATTATAGCTTATATCAAATTCTTAAATTGACAAGTGGCAATTTGATTTTATATCCTCTTTAACCTCAAACCGCTTGCACTTAAATGATCGAAACTTTGGGGTGACCAAAATAATCCCACTCGATAATGTCCTCTACTACTCCATAGCAATGTTGTCTATTTAAAAGCATATTTTAGAAAAGTTTGAATACCAAACTTGCGTATCATATCAAATTATACAATTTTGATGTTCACAATATTTTTCAAAATAGTCTTTATATAGATATTTAGTACACATCCTGTGTACTGTATTGAATCACCACTCCTCAAAATGAATGTATCCGCCACCCGAATGACCGTTAGTGAGTCTGACCCTGCCCGTATGTTTCTTAGGTGTACTCAAATAAAATATTGTAGTAGTTAATTTGTAGTTAAAAATGTATTTATCAATAAAATTTTACAAATCTTTCCTTAAAATTTGGGTAATTAAAGTTTATTGAGAATGTCAAAAATATGAATAATTATTTTCAATACCAAACTTAAAGTATCTAATGTGATCTACAACTTTTGACTTCAAAGGATTGCAAAATTGCTTTTAATAGGTTTTTAGGATTTCCAAATTCCTAGCGGCTTCAAAAGTTGCTTTTAAACCTCCTAAGACTTTCGGAGCCCCTAAATACCCATTTAAAAGTATAGTCTCAATATAGATCACATCAAATTATACAAATCTAGTGCTGATAATTTTTACAAATTGTAGCAATTGTTTTCATATTATCAATTTCTCCGCTAACATACATTTAGAACAAAAACTGTACAAATTTTTGTATAAAGTTTATTAGTTATATAGAAGCAATATGCTAACTAATATTACAGTTTATTAGTTATCGCACGCGTGTTTTTGAAGAGCTCGGGTCGGATTTCAGCCGTCGGATCGCCGCGATCCAACGGCTACGGACTCGACAGGAGCAGACCGAGCTCCTGTCGAGTGGAGATTAGGCTATTTCTATATAATATAATTATTTTATAATAAATATTTTTTTTATTAGATTATTTTTATAGATTATTATTTTATTAAGTATTTATCTTGTTATTAGACGTTTCATATTTTTCAATAATTTACATGAACTATAAATTACTATCAATTAATTACAAATGTCAAATGGCTTTTTTTTAAGCAATACAAGTAATATCACATGGTACAACACCAAAATACGGTTTTTCACTTGTTATATATATATATTATATATAATATATATATATAATATATTTAATATATATATATATATATATATATATATATATTATGGGCAATTGGATTTTTATGCCACATAATTAAAAATTCTTCCGTTTTTATGCAACCTTAATTCGAAAAGACTATTTTTAGATGCCCCGATGCCAATAAAAAGGATGAAACTAACATTGTAATTTTTTAAAGACGGAGGGCCGTTAATTTTACTTGGTGCAGTTTTTTTTTTCTCATAGTCAAATGTGATATAAAAATATAATTTTAAATTAAGGGAGCTAATATAAATTTGAGTTATCGTGGGTATTTATAGAACTTTTAGAGAAGCTGAGTTCATGAATTGGGAGAAATGAGGTTGTTCGTCTCAAATAAATTTTTTTTATCTTTGTGGATATTGCTTTCGTTATTAGAACAACATGAATTGATTAGAAAGAAATTTCTTGGATGATCAGGATCATTTACCGATCATAGTGAGATATTATTTTCTTTTTCAACGCTTTTTTTTTTTTTTTTTCATTTCCTTTATTCAATTTTTCCTATTAATAATTCTGTATATTTTCTAATTTAAGGATGCTACATCCACAAGATAATTTTATGCTTCTAACTGAAGAAGCAAGATGAAAGGTGAATGTAAAAGGGTTTGAGAATTGTTTATATAGTAAGTTATAAATTATATAAACGGTTCTTTATGTAATAGTTCTGATCGGACTTACAAATTGTCCCACTTTAAATAATTAAAAAATTTGATAAATCTAAAAAGGCTTGATTAGAATTGATGATGTTTAGTACCTGTTTATTAGTCGTGATTAACGCATTTACATTAGGATATTATAATTTTTCAGAAAATACATTTTGGTTCGTCGGTTTAGTTAATTAGATTTTAAATGTTTCAATCTCATGTTTAGCACTGATTTAAAATTAGTATATAATAATATAAATAAAGGAAAGTAATCCACGTTTTAATAAAATATGGCACTTTTAGAGTTGTTAATTTTGTCTCACATGTCAAGCATTTAATTTTTTTGTTATTTAAAATTATATATTTTTTATATTCTGTAACTATTTTTTTAAAATAAAAAATATTAATTATTGTGCAGGT